>CM053026.1:464228204-464251928 GCA_028564925.1 Lithobates sylvaticus | reverse complement strand
CCGGGCCTTTGCCCCAAAAAAGGGTTTCCAAAAATTTGCACCCCCGCCCTTTTGTCTCAAAAATGGTTCAAAATGACCAAAATTGCACCCACGGACCCTTTGTCCCAAAAATGACCAAAATTGCACCCCGGACCCTTTGTCCCAAAAATGGTCCAAATTTGCACCCCCGGCCCTTTTGTCTCAAAAATGGTTCAAAATGACCAAAATTGCACCCCCGGACCCTTTGTCCCAAAAATGGTCCAAATTAGCACCCCCGGCCCTTTTGTCCCAAAAATGGTTCAAAATGACCAATATTGCACCCCGGACCTTTTGTCCCAAAAATGGTTCAAAATGACCAAAATTGCACCCCCGGACCTTTTGTCCCAAAAATGGTCCAAATTTGAACCCCCGGACCTTTTAGCCCAAAAATGGTTCAAAATCACCAAAATTGCACCCCCAATCCTTTTGTCCCAAAAATGGTCCAAATTTGCACCCCCGGCCCTTTTGTCCCAAAAATGGTTCAAAATGACCATAATTGCACCCCGGACCCTTTGTCCCAAAAATGACCAAAATTGCACCCCTTTGTCCCAAAAATGGTCCACATTTGCTCCCCGGCCCTTTTAGCCCAAAAAAACCCGGACTGGATTCGGAAAAAAAACTGGACTGGAGTTGAAAAAAAAACCCGGACTGGATTTGAAAAAAAACTGGATTGGAGTTAAAAAAAACCCGGACTGGATTTGGAAAAAAAACTGGACTGGAGTTAAAAAAAACCCGGACTGGATTCAGAAAAAAAACTGGACTGGAGTTGAAAAAAAACACTCCCGGCCCTTTTGTCCCAAAAATGGTCTAAAATTTGCACTCCCGGCCCTTTTAGCCCAAAATGTTCCAAATTTGAACCCTGGACCCTTTAGCCCAAAAATGGTTCAAAATGAACAAAATTGCACCCCCGGCCCTTTTAGCCCAAAATTGTCCAAATTTGAACCCTGGACATTTTTGCCAAAAAATGGTTCAAAATGACCAAAATTGCAGCCCCGGGACTTTTGTCCAAAAAATGGTTCAAAATGACCAAAATTGCAGCCCCGGACCTTTGGTCCCAAAAATGGTCCAAATTTGCTCCCCAGCCCTTTTAGCACCAAAATGGTCCAAATTTGCACCCCCTTGACCTTTTGTCCAAAAAATGGTTCAAAATGACCAAAATTGCACCCCCGGCCCTTTTAGCCCAAAAATGGCCCAAAATTTGAACCCTGGACATCTTAGCCCAAAAATGGTTGAAAATGACCAAAATTGCAGCCCCGGACCTTTTGTCCGAAAAATGGTTCAAAATGACCAAAATTGCACCCCCGGACCTTTTGTCCCAAAAATGGTCTAAAATTTGCACCCCCGACCCTTTTAGCCCAAAATGGTCCAAATTTGAACCCCGGACTTTTCCCCAAAAAAATGGTTCAAATGACCAAAAAATTGCACCCCCGGGCCCTTTTTGCCCCAAAAATTGTAAAATTTCCCCCCAGCCTTTTTGGCCCAAAAAAATAGTTAAAAAATGCCCAAAAAATTGCCCCCAAAAACCTTTTGCCCAAAAAAAAATGGCCCAAATTTGCCCCCGGGCCCTTTTACCCCCAAAAATGGTTAAATTTGCACCCCCGGCCCTTTTAGCCCAAAAGGGCCCCAAATTTGACCCCCGGGCCCTTAACCCCCAATAGGTTTTCAAATGCCCAAAAAATTCACCCCCGGCCCTTTTGTCACAAAAATGGTCCAAATTTGCACCCCCGGCCTTTTTTCCCCAAAAATGGTTAAAAAAGCCCAAATTGCCCCCCCCGGGCCTTTTTGACCAAAAAGGTCAAATTTTGCACCCCAGCTTTTGGCCCAAAAATAGTTCAAATGACCAAATTGCCCCCCAAACCTTTTTGCCCCAAAAATGGTCCAAATTTTGCCCCCCGGCCCCTTTTAGCCCAAAATGGTTCAAATTTGCCCCCCCGGCCTTTATACCCAAAAATGGTCCAAATTTGCACCCCGCCCTTTAAGCCCCATATGGTTCAAAAGACCAAATTGCACCCCCGGCCCTTTTGTCACAAAAGGTCCAAATTTTGCACCCCCACCCTTTTTTCCCCAAAAAGGCAAAAATTTGCCCCCCCCGGCCTTTTTAGCCCAAAATGGTCCAAATTTGAACCCTGGACCCTTTACCCCAAAAGAAAAAATTTGCCTCCCGTCCTTTTGGCCCCAAAAATTTTTCAACATGACCAAAAGGCACCCCAGCCCCTTTGCCCCAAAAAGGGGAAAAAAATTGCACCCCGGGGACCTTTTGTAAAAAAAGGGCCCAAAATTTTTGCACCCCGCCCTTTTACCCCAAAATGGTCAAAATTTAACCCCTGCCTTTTTGCCAAAAATGGTTCAAAAGCCCAAAAATTGCAGCCCCCCTTTTGTTCCCAAAAATGGCCCAAATTTGCACCCCGGGCCCCTTTTCCCCCAAAGGGTTCAAATTTCACCCCCCCCCTTTTTCCCAAAAGGGCCCAAATTTTGCCCCCCCCCTTTTTAAGCCCCAAAATTGGTTCAAAATGCCAAAATTGCCCCCCAAAAACCCTTTGTCACAAAAATGGCCAAATTTGCCCCCCCAGCCCTTTTTGCCCCCAAAAAATGGTCAAAAAATTTGCCCCCGGCCTTTTAGCCCAAAATGTCCAAATTTGAACCCTGGACCTTTTTGCCCAAAAGCCCAAAATTGCACCCCAGTCTTTGGGGGCCCAAAAAAGGGTTAACTTGCCCAAAAAATTTCCCCCCCCCCGACCTTTGCCCCAAAAATGCCCAAAATTGCACACCGGACCTTTGTAAAAAAAATGGCCCCAAATTGGCACCCTCTGCCCTTTTAAACCCCCAAAAAAGGGTAAAAAATTTTAACCGGGCCCTTTTGTCCCAAAATGGTTCAAAGACCAAATTGCACCCCCGGCCTTTTGTCCCAAAAAAAATGGTCAAAATTTTGAAACACTTTGGCCCTTTTACCCCCCCCCCCTATTGGTTTCAATTTTGCCCCCCCTGGCCTTTTGTCCAAAAAATGGGGTTTCAAAAAATTTGACCCAAAATTGCAGCCCGGCCCCCATTTGTCCCCAAAAGTGGTCCCCATTTTCCCCCCCCAGCCCTTTTGCCCCCCAAATGGTCAAAATTTGGGGCACCCCAACCCCTTTTGCCCCCAAAAAGGCAAAAATTTTGCCCCCCACCCCTTTTGCCCCAAAAAAGGTCCAAATTTGCACCCCCAGTCCTTTTTAGCCCAAAATGGTTAAAAATTGCCCAAAAATTTGCACCCCCAGTCCTTTTGTCCCAAAAAGGGTCCAAATTTGCCCCCGGGCCCCCTTTTGTCCCAAAAAATGGTCTAAAATTTGCCTGCGGGGCCCTTTTACCCCAAAATGGCCCAAATTTGCCCCCCCCGGCCCTTTTAGTCCCAATAGGTTTCCCCAAAATGCCCAAAATTTTGCACCCCCCCCTTTTGTCAAAAAAAATGGCCCAAAATTTTTGCACCCGGAACTTTTTCCCCAAAAAAAAGGTTTTTAAAATTTACACCCCGGGCCCCTTTTTTACCCAAAAGGTCAAATTTCCCCTTTTACCCGGAAAAAAAAAAGGGACGGAGTTGAAAAAAAACCGGCTGGATTGGGAAAAAAAAAAAAAGGGGGGAGTTGAAAAAAACCCGGGGGGATTTGAAAAAAAAACTGGACGGGGTTAAAAAAAAACCCCGGACTGGATTCGGAAAAAAAAACTGGACGGGAGTTAAAAAAAAAACCCCGGGATGGATTCAAAAAAAAAACTGGCGGGGTTTAAAAAAAAAACCCGGACGGGCCCCGGAAAAAAAACAAAAGGAGTTAAAAAAAAAAAACCCCGGAGGATTGGGAAAAAAACGGGGCTGGAGTTAAAATTTTTTTTCCCCCAAAATTGTCCAAAATTGCCCCCCCAGCCTTTTTGCCCCAAAAGGGCCCAAATTTGCATCCCCCTTTTTTGCCCAAAAGGGTCCAAATTTGCACCCCCGGGCCCCCCTTTTTACCCAAATGGTCCGTTTTTGAACCCCAGCCTTTACCCCAAAAAGGGTCAAATGCCCCAAAATTGCCCCCCCGGGCCTTTTGCCCCCAAAAATTTCAAAATGCCCAAAAATTTCCCCCCCAAACCTTTTACCCCCAAAAGGGTTCAAATTTTGCACCCCCGGCCCTTTTGTCCAAAAGGGTTCAAAATGACCAAAATTGCAGCCGGCCCCTTTGCCCCCAAAAATGGTCATTTTTTCACCCCCACCCCCTTTTGCCCCCAAAAATGGCCCAAATTTGCCCCCTCTCCCCTTTTAACCCCCAAAAATGAAAAATTTTAACCTTTGGGCCTTTTTTGTACCAAAAATGGTTCAAAATCCCAAAAATTGCAGCCCCGGCCCTTTTTCCCAAAAAAGGTCCAATTTGCCCCCCTGGCCCTTTTACCCCAAAAATTTTTTAAAATTGCCCCCCCGGGCCCTTTTGCCCCAAAAATGGTTCAAATTGACCTATTTCCCCCCCCCCTTTTGCCCCAAAAATGGCCCAAAATTTTCCCCCCCACCCTTTTGTCCAAAAAAGGTAAAAAAATTTTGCAACCCCCGCCCTTTTTCCCCAAAAAAGGCCCAAAATTTTGCACCCCCGGCCCCTTTTGGGCCCAAAATGGCCCAAAATTTGCCCCCCGACCCTTTTTCCCCAAAAAGGCCAAATTTAAACCCCGGCCTTTAGCCAAAAATGGTTAAAAAATACCAAAATTGCACCCCCGGGGCCTTTTTTGCCCAAAAATGGCCCCAATTTGCCCCCCCCAGCCCTTTTCCCCAAAAATATTCAAAATACCAAATTGCCCCCCCAAACTTTTGTCCCAAAAAGGTAAAATTTGCACCCCCACCTTTTGCCCCAAAAAGGTAAAATTTTGCCCCCCCGGGCCCCTTTTTACCCCAAAAATGGTCCAAATTTGCACCCCCGGCCCTTTTAAGCCTCAATAGGGTTAAAAATCCCCAAAATTGCACCCCCCGGAACCTTTGTCAAAAAAATGATAAATTTGACCCCGGAATTTTGCCCCAAAAATTGTTTAAATTTCACCCCCTGGCCCTTTTAGCCAAAATGGCCCAAATTTGCCCCTTGCCTTTTAGCCAAAAAAACCCCGGAGGGTTTTGGGAAAAAAAAAAGGGACGGAGTTGAAAAAAAAACCCCAGAATGGATTTGAAAAAAAAGTGGACGGATTTTAAAAAACGGGACTGGATTGGGAAAAAAAAAATGAATGGAGTTAAAAAAAAAAAACCCAACTGGATTCGGAAAAAAAAACTGGACTGAGTTGAAAAAAAAAACCCGGGACTGGTTGGGAAAAAAAAAGGGACTGGAGTTGAAAAAAACCCCGGAGGGTTCGGAAAAAAAAAAGGATGGATTTAAAAATTTTTTTTCCCAAAAATTGTACAAATTTGCCCCCCCACCCTTTTGCCCCAAAATGGTCCAAATTTGCACCCCCGGCCCTTTTAGCCAAAATGGCCCCAAATTTTGCACTCCCGGCCTTTTTACCCCAAAATGGCCCAAATTTGCCCCCGGTTTTAGCCCAAAAAGGGTTTAAAAAATCCCAAATTTAAACCCTTGGAAACCCCCCCCTTTTTTTGTCCCAAAAAATGGCCCAAAAATTTGCCCTCCAGCCTTTTGGGCCCCAAAAATAGTTAAAAATGACCAAAATTTGCCCCCCCAACCTTTTGCCCCAAAAATGGCCCAAAATTTGCACCCCCCCCTTTTTTGTCCAAAAATGGTCAAATTTTGCACCCCGGCCCTTTTAGCCCAAAATGGTAAATTTGCACCCTCTACCTTTTACCCAAAAAAAAACCGGACTGGTTTGGGGAAAAAAAAAAATGGGGGAAAAAAAAAAATGGACGGGATTCGGAAAAAAAATGGATGGAGTTGAAATTTTTTTCCAAAATTTTTTCAAATTTGCACCCCACCTTTTTTGCCCCAAAAAATGGTCCAATTTGCACTCCGGGCCCTTTTAGCCAAAAGGGTCCAATTTAAACCCCCGGAAATTTTTACCGAAAATGGTTAAAAATTTGACCAGAATTTCCCCCTTGGAAACCCTTTGCCCCAAAAAGGGGCCAAATTTGCACCCCCCGTTTTTGGGCCCCAAAAATAGTTCAAAATAAAAAAATTGCACCCCCAAACCCTTTTGCCCCAAAAAAAATGGTCCAAATTTGCACTCCGGCCCCTTTTACCCCAAAAGGGGCCCAAAATTTTCCCCCCAACCTTTTACCCCAAAAATGGCCCAAAATTTTGAACCCGGCCTTTTCCCAAAAAGGTTCAAAAGCCCAAAATTGCCCCCCCGGGCCTTTTGCCCCAAAAAAATGGTCCAAATTTTTCCCCCCCGCCTTTTGGCCCAAAAAAGTTCAAAATGCCCAAAAATTTGCACCCCAAAAACCTTTTTGTCCCAAAAAATGGTCCAAATTTGCCCCCCACCCTTTTTCGCCCCAAAAATGGCCCCAAATTTGCACCACGGCCCTTTTAGCCCCAAAGGGTTAAAATTTGCCCCCCCGGCCTTTTGCCCAAAGTCCAAATTTGCCCCCCCGGCCCTTTAAGCCTCAAAGGGGTTAAAATGCCCAAAATTTTTTTTGCACCCCGGATTTTTGTCAAAAAAAATGGTCCAAAATTTGCCCCGGAATTTTTTGTCCCAAAAATTGTTTAAATTTACCCCCCTGGCCCTTTTCCCAAAAGGGCCCAATTTTTGCACCCTCTCTTTTACCAAAAAAAACCCCGGTGGATTCGGGAAAAAAAAACTGGAGGAGTTAAAAAAAAACCCGGGGAAATGGTTTTAAAAAAAATAATGGAGGGGAGTTAAAAAAAAAAAAACCCGGATGGATTTGAAAAAAAACGGATGGATTAAAAAAAAGGACTGGATTCAAAAAAAAAAAATGGACTGGAGTTAAAAAAAAAACCCGGAGGTTTTGGGAAAAAAAAAACGGGACTCGAGTTGAAAAAAAAAACCCCGGTGGATTGGGAAAAAAAACTGGAGGGAGTTGAAAATTTTTTTCCCCCAAAATTGCCAAATTTGCACCCCCAGCCTTTTGTCCCGAAAAAGGCCCAAAATTGAAACCCCCGAACTTTTGTCCCAAAAGGGTCCAAATTTCACCCCCAGCCTTTTTGCCCCAAAAGGCCCAAAAATTGCCTCCGGCCCTTTACCCAAAAAATGGCCCAAAAGTGCCCCTCTGCCTTTTTACCCAAAAAAAAAAACACCGGATGGATTGGGAAAAAAAAAAACTGGACTGGAGTTGAAAAAAAAACCCGGGAGGGTTTTGGGAAAAAAAAAAACGGCTGGAGTTAAATTTTTTTCCCCCAAAAATTTTCCCAAATTTGCACTCCGGCCCTTTTTGGCCCAAAAAATGCCCCCAAAATTTGCCAAAACTCCCGGCCCTTTTACCCAAAAAAGGCCCAAAATTTTGAACCCCGGCCCTTTTGCCCAAAAAATGGTTCAAAAATGACCAGAATTTCCCCCTTTGGACCCTTTGTCCCAAAAAAGGGTCCAAATTTACCTCCAGCCTTTTTGCCCAAAAAAAATAGTTAAAATGACCAAAATTGCCCCCCCGACCTTTTGCCCCAAAATGGTCAAATTTTTGCCCCCCCAGCCTTTTGCCCCAAAAATGGTCAAATTTGCACCCCCCCGGCCCTTTGGCCCAAAAGGGCCCAAAATTTGCCCCTTGCCCTTTTTAGCCAAAAAAAAAACACGGATGGATTGGGAAAAAAAAAACTGGATGGGTTGAAAAAAAAAAACCTGGAGGGGATTGGGAAAAAAAAAAGGACTGGATTGAAATTTTTTTCCCCAAAATTTTTTTCCAAAATTTGCCCCCCCAGCCTTTTTGCCCCCAAAAAGGCCCAAAATTTGCACCCCCGGCCCTTTTTGCCAAAATGGTCCAAATTTAAAAACCCCGGCCCTTTTTAGCCGAAAAAGGGTTCAAATGACCAAATTTCACCCGGGGACCCTTTTCCAAAAAGGGTTTCCAAATTTGCACCTCCAACCTTTTGGCCCAAAAATAGTTCAAAATGAAAAAAATTGCACCCCCAAACCTTTTTTCACAAAAATGGTAAAAATTTGCATCCCCACTTTGCCCCCAAAAAAGGTCCAAATTGCACTCCCCCTTTTAGCCCAAAAGGGTAAAATTTCACTCCCGACCCTTTTACCCCCAAAATGGTCCAATTTAAACCCCGGCCTTTTAGCCCAAAAAAGGTTCAAAATGCCAAAATTTGCCCCCCCAGGCTTTTGCCCCAAAAAGGGTCCAAATTGCACCCCCAGCCTTTTGGCCCCAAAAAAAGTTCAAAAGAAAAAAATTGCCCCCCCCAAACCTTTTGTCCAAAAAAATGGCCCAAAATTTTGCACCCCCCCTTTTTCGCCCCAAAAATGTCAAATTTGCACCAGGGCCCTTTTAGCCCCAAAATTTTAAAATTTGCACCCCCGCCCTTTTCCCCAAAATGGCCCAAATTTGCCCCCCCCGGCCTTTTAAGCTCAATTTGGGTTAAAATGCCCAAAATTGCACCCCCAGATTTTTGTCACAAAAATGGCCAATTTGCCCCCCGGAACTTTTGTCCCAAAAATTGAAAAAAATTTTCACCCCGGCCCCTTTTTTACCCCCAAAAATGGCCCAAATTTTTGCACCCTGACCTTTTACCAAAAAAAAACCCGGGACTGGATTGGGAAAAAAAAA
Organism: Lithobates sylvaticus; assembly: GCA_028564925.1. Classification (NCBI taxonomy): domain Eukaryota; kingdom Metazoa; phylum Chordata; class Amphibia; order Anura; family Ranidae; genus Lithobates; species Lithobates sylvaticus. The sequence continues at coordinate 464,243,263 of CM053026.1, read as the reverse complement.
CGGGACTGGAGTTGAAAAAAACCCGGAATGGATTTAAAAAAAAAACGGACGGGTTAAAAAAAAACCCGGAATGGATTTGAAAAAAAACTGGACTGGGTTAAAAAAAACAGGACTGGAAAAAAAAAAAAAAAAAAAAAAATGGAAAAAAAAAAAAAAAAAAAAAAAAAAAAAAAAAACCCGGAGGGTTTTGGGAAAAAAAAACGGCCGAGTTGAAAAAAAACCCGGGACTGGTTGGGGAAAAAAAGGGACTGGATTTTGAAATTTTTTTTCCCCAAAATTGCCAAATTTGCACCCCCAGCCTTTTTGTCCAAAAATGTAAAAAATTGCCCCCCCGAACCTTTTGTCCCAAAAAATGGCCCCAAATTTGCCCCCCCAGCCTTTTTGTCCCAAAAATGGTCCAAATTGCACCCCCGCCCTTTTGAAAAAAAATGGCCCAAAATTTGCCCCCCTCTGACCTTTTACCCAAAAAAAAAACCGGATGGTTTCGGAAAAAAAATGGATGGATTTAAAAAAAAAAACCTGGACTGGTTCGGAAAAAAAACGGGACGGGGTTGAAATTTTTTTTTCCCAAAAATTTTCCAATTTGCACCCCCACCTTTTTTGTCCCAAAAATGGTCCAAATTTGCACCCCCGCCCTTTTTACCCAAAAAGGGTCCAAATTTTAAACCCCCGGATTTTTTTGCCAAAAAATGGTTCAAAATGACAGAATTTCCCTTGACCCTTTGTCCAAAAGGCCCAAATTTGCACCCCCAAACCCTTTTTGGGCCCAAAAATAGTTAAAAATGCCCAAAAATTGCCCCCCAACCTTTTGCCCCAAAAAAGGCCCCAAATTTTTGCTCCCCAGCCTTTTGCCCCCAAAAAATGGCCCAAAATTTTGCCCCCCGGCCCCTTTTACCCAAATGGTCCAAATTTGCACTCCGACCCTTTTGGCCAAAAGGGTCCAATTTGCCCCCGGGGCCTTTTAGCCCAAATTTGGTTAAAAAATGAAAAAAATTGCCCCCCCGGGCCCTTTTTTGACCCAAAAATTGCCCAAATTTGCACCCCCAGCCCTTTTTGGGCCCAAAAATATTAAAAATGACAAAATTCCCCCCCCAAAAACCCTTTTGTCCCAAAAATGGCCCAAATTTGCACCCGGCCCTTTTGCCCAAAAGGTTCAAATTTGCACCCCGGCCCCCTTTTTACCCCAAAATGGCCCAAATTGCACCCCGGCCCCTTTAACCCCCATTGGTTTTAAAAAGCCAAAATTGCACCCCCGGCCCTTTTTGTCACAAAATGGCCCAAAATTTGCCCCCCCGGCCTTTTTTTCCCAAAAAAGGGTTCAAAATGACCAAAATTTTGCACCCCCAGCCTTTGACCAAAATGGTCCAAATTTGCCCCCCCAACCCTTTTGGGGCCCAAAAAAAATATTTCAAATACAAAATTGCCCCCCCAAAACCCTTTTGTCCCAAAAAGGGCCCAAATTTGCCCCCGGCCCTTTTTACCCCCCAAAATGGTTAAAATTTTGCCCCCGGCCCTTATAGCCCAAAGGCCCAAATTTGCCCCCGGCCCTTTAAGCCCCAATTGGTTCAAAAGACAAAATTGCACCCCCGGACCCTTTGTCAAAAATGGCCCAAATTTGCCCCCCCCCCTTTTTGCCCCAAAAAAAAAGGTCTAAAATTTGCCCCCCGGCCCTTTTCCCCAAAAAAGGTCAAATTTAAACCCCGGGCCCTTACCCCCAAAATGCCCCAAAATTGCATCCCGTCCTTTTTTCCCAAAAAAATGGTTAACAGAAAAAAATTGACCCCCAGACCCTTTCCCCAAAAAAATGGTCCAAAATTGAACACCCGGATTTTGTACCAAAATGGTCCAAATTTGCACCCCTCCCCTTTTTTTAACCCCAAATGGCAAAATTTTAACCCGGCCTTTTTGTCCCAAAAAGGGTTCAAAATGCCCAAAATTGCAGCCCGGCCCCTTTTTTCCCAAAAAGGGCCCAAATTTCCACCCCCCTTTTTACCCCAAAATGGTTCAAATTTGCACCCCCCGGCCCCTTATACCCAAATGGCCCAAATTTGCACCCCCGGCCCTTTAAAGCCCCAATAGGGTTTTCAAAATGACCAAATTGACCCCAGGCCCCTTTGTCACAAAAATGGGCCCAAATTTGCACCCCCCAGTTTTTTGTCCAAAAATGGTCAAAAATTTGCACCCCCGGGGCCTTTTACCCCCAAAAATGGCCCAAATTTGCCCCCGGCCTTTACCCCCAAAATGACCAAAATTGCACTCCAGCCCTTTTTGGCCCCCAAAAAAGGTTTTCAACATTACCAAAATTGCCCCCCCAGCCCCTTTTTGTCCCAAAATGGTAAAAAATTGCAAACCGGCCCTTTTGTACCAAAAATGGTCCAAATTTGCACCCTGCCCTTTTCCCCCCAAAAAGGTCAAATTTTAAACCCCCTGGCCTTTTTGTCCCAAAAGGGTTTCAAAATGCCCAAAAATTGCACCCGGACTTTTGTTCCCAAAAAATGCCCAAAAATTTGCCCCACGGGCCTTTAGCCCCAATAGGGTTCAAATTTGCCCCCCCTGGCCTTTTTGTCCCAAAAAGGGGTTCAAAGCCAAATTTGCAGCCCGGACCATTTGCCCCCAAAAATGGTCCAATTTTCACCCCCCCCTTTTTGCCCCCAAAAAATGGTAAAAATTTGCCCCCCCCAGTCTTTTGCCAAAAAATGGTCTAAAATTTTTGCACCCCCACCCCTTTTGCCCAAAATGGCCCAAATTTGCCCCCCCACCCTTTTAGCCCAAAAAGGGTTTAAAAAATGCCCAAAAATTGCCCCCAGCTTTTGTCCAAAAAAGGGCCCAATTTGCACCCCCCCTTTTTCCCCAAAAAGGGTTTAAAATTTTGCACCCTTGGCCCTTTTAGCCCAAAATGGCCAAATTTGCACCCCCGGCCCTTTTACCCCCAATTTTGGTTAAAAAATGACCAAAATTTTGCCCCCCGGGCCCGTTTGTCCAAAAGGGTCAATTTGCACCCCGGAATTTTTGCCCCAAAAAGTTTTTAAAATTTTCCACCCTGGCCTTTTCCCCAAATGGCCAAATTGCCTTTTTAGCCGGAAAAAAAAAATGGACTGGAGTTAAAAAAAAACCCGGACGGATTGGGAAAAAAAAAACTGGACTGGATTGAAAAACCCGGGAAGGGATTGAAAAAGAAAACTGGACGGATTTAAAAAAAAACCCGGGGGGTTCAAAAAAAAAACTGGACGGGATTTTGAAAAAAAAAACCCGGTGGTTGGGAAAAAAAAAAACTGGACTGGAGTTGAAAAAAAAACCCGGACGGTTGGGGAAAAAAAAAAACGGGAAGGATTTAAAAAAAAAACCCCCGGACTGGATTCGGAAAAAAAATGGATGGATTAAAATTTTTTTCCCCCCAAAATTGCCAAAATTTGCACCCCCCCTTTTTTCCAAAAATGCCCAAATTTTGCACCCCCCCCTTTAGCCAAAATTTCCCAAAATTTTGCACTCCCCCCTTTTACCCCAAAAAGGGTCCGAATTTAAACCCAACCCTTTAGCCCAAAAAGGTTCAAAATGACCAAAATTGCACCCCACCCCTTTTGACCCAAAAATGGCCCAAATTTTGCCCCCCCAGCCTTTGGCCCAAAATATTTCAAAATGCCCAAAAATTGCCCCCCCAAAACCTTTTCCCCAAATGGTTCAAATTTGCCCCCCCGGGGCTTTTGTCCCAAAAGGTTCAAATGCCCAAAATTGCACCCGGACCATTTGTCCAAAAATGGCCCTATTTTCACCCCCCCCCCTTTTGCCCAAAAAAGGCCCAAATTTGCCCCCTCTCCCCTTTTAAACCCCAAAAAATGGTAAAAATTTTAACCTTGGGCCCTTTTTTCCCCCAAAAATGGTTAAAATTACCAAAATTGCACCCCCGGCCCTTTTTTTCCCAAAATGGTCCAAATTTCACCCCTGGCCCTTTTACCCCCAAAAATGGTTCAAATTTGCACCCCCGGCCCTTTTGCCCAAAAAAGGGTTTTCAAAATGACCAAATTGCACCCCGGCCATTTGTCCCAAAAATGGTCCTATTTTCACCCCACCCCTTTTGTCCCAAAAGGGCCCATATTTTCCCCCCCAGCCCTTTTGTAAAAAAAGGTCCAATTTGCCCCCCCAGCCCTTTGTCCAAAAAATGGTCTAAATTTCCCCCCCGCCCTTTTGTCCCAAAAAGGGTCAAATTTTGCCCCCGGCCCTTTTGCCCCAAAAATGGTCTAAAATTTGCACCCCCGGCCCTTTTTGCCCAAAAAGGGCCCAAAATTTTCACCCCCCCCCCTTTTGCCCCAATAGGGTTCAAAATGACCAAATTTGCACCCCCCGGGCCCGTTTTCACAAAAAGGTTAAAAAAACCCAAAAATTTGCCCCCCCCACTTTTGTCACAAAAAAGGCCCAAAATTTTGCCCCCCGCCTTTTGGCCCCCAAAAATATTTCAAAATGCCCAAAAAATTGCCCCCCCAAAACCTTTTGTCCAAAAATGGTCCAAATTTGCACACCCCCCCTTTTTTCCCCCAAAAATGGTTAAAAATTTGCCCCCGGGGGCCCTTTTTAGCCAAAAGGGTCCAAATTTACCCCCCCTTTAACCCCCAATTGGGTTTTCAAAATGCCCAAAAATTGCACCCCGGCCCTTTTTGTCACAAAAATATCCAAAATTTGCCCCCGGAAAACTTTTGTAAAAATTGTTTAAAATTACACCGGCCCCTTTTACCCCCAAAAGGCCCAATTTTTGCCCTTGCCTTTTAGCCAAAAAAAAACCCGGACGGGTTTGGAAAAAAAAGGGACGGAGTTGAAAAAAAAACCCCAAAAGGGATTTAAAAAAAAAAGGGACGGGATTTAAAAAAAAAACGGGGACGGATTCAAAAAAAAAAATAAACTGGATTTAAAAAAAAACCGGAGATTGGGGAAAAAAAATGGCGGAGTTAAAAAAAAAACCCGGAAGGATTTAAAAAAAAAAACGGACGGATTTAAAAAAAAAACCGGATGGATTCGGAAAAAAAACCGGACGGTTTGGGAAAAAAAACTGAAATGGAGTTGAAAAAAAAACCCGGATGGATTGAAAAAAAAATGGAGGGAGAAAAAAAAAACCCGGACGGATTGGAAAAAAAAAAGGGCTAAGTTAAAAAAAAAAACTGGGACTGAATTCGGAAATAAAAGGACGGAGTTGAAAAAAACCCCAGGGATTGGGAAAAAAAAATGGATGGAGTAAAAAAAAAAACCGGACTGGATCGGAAAAAAAGGGGACTGGAGTTGAAAAAAAACCCCCGGGGATGATTCGGAAAAAAAAAACGGGACTGGAGTTAAAATTTTTTTTTTCCCCCAAAAAATTTGTACAAATTTGAACCCCACCCTTTTGTCCCAAAAAATGGCCCCAAATTTGCACTCCCGGCCCTTTTAGCCCAAAATCCCCCAAATTTGCACCCCCGGGCCCCCTTTAGCCCAAAAGGGTCCAATTTAAACCCCGGCCCTTTTAGCCCAAAAATTAAATGACCAGAAATTTCACCCTTTGGCCCCTTTCCCCCAAAAAGGGGCCCAAAAATTGCCCCTCCAATCTTTGCCCCAAAAAATGTTCAAAATGCCAAAAATTGCCCCCCCAAACCCTTTTGTCCCAAAATGGTCCATTTTGACCCCGAACCTTTTTGCCCCCAAAAAGGGGCCAAATTTGCACCCGGCCTTTTTACCCCCAAAAAAGGGTTCAAATTTGCACCCCGGGTTTTTTTGCCCAAAATGGTCCAAATTTTGCCCCCCCCCCTTTTAACCCCCAATAGGGTTTCAAAATGACCAAATTGACCCCGCCCTTTGCCCAAAAAAATGGTCCAAATTTCCCCCCCCGGAAAATTTTTTTTTGTCCCAAAAATTTTTAAAAAAATTTACACCCTGGCCCTTTAGCCCAAATGGTCCAAATTTGCACCCGGCGCTTTTCCCAAAAGGGCCAAATTTTGAACCCGGCCCTTTTTAGCCCAAAAAATGGTTAAAAATGCCCAAAATTTCACCCTTGGACCCTTTGCCCAAAAAAGGGCCCAAATTTACCTCCAGCTTTTGGCCCCAAAAATAGTTCAAAATGCCCAAATTGCCCCCAAACCCTTTTTTGCCCCAAAAAGGTCCAATTTGCCCCCCCACCCTTTTTGTCCCAAAAAAGGGGCCAATTTGCACCCCCGCCCCTTTTACCCCAAATGGCCAAATTTGCCCCCTTGACCTTTTAGCCAAAAAAAAAAAACCGGAGGGTTTGGGAAAAAAAAATGGACTGGAGTTGAAAAAAAAAACCCAAAGAGGGATTCAAAAAAAAACTGGACGGGAGTTGACTTTTTTTCCCCCAAAAAAAATTTTCCAATTTGCACCCCCAGTTTTTTTGTCCCAAAAATGGTCCAAATTTGCACCCCCCGGCCCTTTTAGCCCAAAATGGCCCAAATTTGAACCCCGATTTTTCCCGGAAAAAAGGGTTAAAAATACCAGAATTTCCCCCTTGGGGCCCCTTTGTCCAAAAAGGGCCCAAAATTGCCCCCCGGCCTTTTACCCCAAAATGGTCCAAATTTGACCTCTGCCTTTTAGCCAAAAAAAACCCCCGGAGGATTGGGGAAAAAAAATGGACTGGGTTGAAATTTTTTTTTCCCCCAAAAATTTTCCAAATTTCCCCCCCACCCTTTTGCCCCAAAAAAATGGTCCAAATTTGCCCCCCGGCCCCTTTACCCCCAAAAGGCCCAAAATTTGAACCCCGGACCTTTACCCGAAAAATGGTTCAAATGCCCAGAATTTCCCCCCTTGGCCCCCTTTCCCCCAAAAAATGGCCCCAAATTTGAAACCCCAGACCTTTTGGCCCAAAAATATTTCAAAATGCCCAAAATTTCCCCCCCAAAAACCTTTTGCCCAAAAAAAGGGCCCAAATTGCCCCCCGGAACTTTTGTCCCAAAAATTGTTTAAAATTTACACCCGGGCCCTTTAGCCAAAATGGCCAAATTGCACCCTCGACCTTTACCCAAAAAAACCCCGGCTGGAAGGGGAAAAAAAAAGGACGGAGTTAAAAAAAACCCGGAATGGTTTAAAAAAAAAAATGGATGGAGTTAAAAAAAAAACCCCGGAATGGATTTGAAAAAAAAACTGGATGGATTTTAATAAAAGGGGATTGGGAAAAAAAAAAACTGAAGGGGATTAAAAAAAAACCCCGGAGGATTGGGAAAAAAAAACGGACTGTTTAAAAAAAAACCCGGAAGGGATTTGAAAAAAAAATGGACTGGATTAAAAAAAAACGGATGGATTCAAAAAAAAAAAACCCGGGAGGTTTGGGAAAAAAAAAGGACTGGAGTTAAAAAAAAACCCCGGACTGGATTGGAAAAAAACGAATAGTTAAAAAAAAACCCGGACTGGATTGGGAAAAAAAAACTGGATGTAGTTGAAAAAAAACGGAAGGGATTTGAAAAAAAAAGGGGATGGATTTAAAAAAAAACGGACTGGTTGGGAAAAAAAAAAAACCCGGGATGATTCGGAAAAAAATGGCTGGGGTTAAAAAAAAACCGGGACTGGATTCAAAAAAACTGGACTGGAGTTAAAAAAAAACCCCGGAATGGATTTGAAAAAAAAAGGGACTAGATTTAAAAAAACCCCCGGTCGGGTTGGGAAAAAAAAAATGGCCCAAATTTGCACCCCGGCCTTTTCCCCAATTGGGTAAAAAAGGGCCCAGAATTTCACCCTTCCCCTTTGTCCCAAAAATGGTCCAAATTTGCCCCTCCAATTTTTTGGCCCCAAAATATTAAAAATGACAAAAATTGCCCCCCGAACCTTTTGCCCCAAATGGTCCAATTTGCCCCCCCACCCTTTTTCCCCCAAAAAAGGGGTCCAAATTTGCACCCGGCCCTTTTTGCCCAAAAGGGTTAAAATTTGCCCCCCGGCCCTTTTCCCCCAAAAGGTAAAAATTGCCCCCCGGCCCTTTAAGCCCCAAATATGGTTCAAAATGACCAAAATTGCACCCCCGGACTTTTGTCAAAAAATGGCCCAAAAATTTGCCCCCAAACTTTTGCCCCAAATTTTTTTTAAATTTACCCCCCGGGCCCCTTTTTGCCCAAAATGGCCCAAATTTTCCCCTTGACCTTTTTTACCAAAAAAAACCCCGGAGGGTTTTTGGAAAAAAAAAAAGGATGGAGTTAAAAAAAAAAACCGGAATGGTTTTGAAAAAAAAACGGGATGGAGTTAAAAAAAACGGACGGTTGGGGAAAAAAAAACCGGACTGGTTTGGGAAAAAAAAAACGGACTGGAGTTAAAAAAAAACCCCGGATGGATTGGGAAAAATAAAACTGGACGGGTTAAAAAAAAAACCCCAGAGGATTGGGGAAAAAAAACCCGGATGGATTTTTTTTAAAAATTTACAAAACTGGTTTTTTTCCCCAAAATGGCCCAAATTTTTGCCCCCCCCGGCCCCTTTTTGCCCCAAAAAAAATGTTCAAAATGCCCAAAATTGCCCCCCCAACCCTTTTGGGGCCAAAAAGGTTCAAAATGGCCCAAAATTTGCCCCCCCGGCCTTTTGCCCCAAAATGGTTAAAAATGACCAAAATTCCCCCCGGATTTTTGTCCCAAAAATTTTTAAATGACCAAAATTCCCCTTTTGACCGAAATGGTCCAAATTTGCCCCCCCCGGCCCTTTTTAGCCCCAAAGGTCAAAATTTTTTCCCCCGGCCTTTTCCCCAAAAAATGGTTCAAATGCCCAAAATTTGCCCCGGGGACCTTTTGTCCCAAAAAGGGCCCAAAATTTTGACCCGGGGAAAATTTCCCCCAAAAAGGGGGGCCAAATTTGCTCCCCACCCCTTTTGCCCCAAAAGGCCCAAATTTGCCCCCCCACCCCTTTTTGCCCAAAAAATTGTACAATTTGCACACCCCCCTTTTTGTCCAAAATGGTCAAAAATTTTTCACCCCAGCCCTTTTGCCCCCAAAAATGGTCACAATTTGCCCCCCCAGCCCTTTTAGCCAAAATGGTCCAAATTTGAACCCGGCCCTTTTTACCCCCAAAATGCCCAAAAATTTGCATCCCAGCCCTTTTGGCCCCAAAAAAAGGTTCAACATGCCCAAAAATTGCCCCCCCCGGACCCTTTGCCCAAAAGGGCCCAAATTTCCCCCCCCAGCCCTTGCCAAAAAAAGGTAAAAATTTTGCCCCCCCGGCCCTTTTGCCCCAAAAAAAATTGTTAAAGAAAAATTCATCCCAGCCCTTTTGGGCCCCAAAATGGTTCAAATGAAAAAAATTGCACCCCGGACCTTTGTCCAAAAATGGTCCAATTTCCCCCCCCAGACCCTTTGTCCCAAAAAGGGCCAAATTTGCACCCCCCCCTTTTGTCCAAAAATTGTTTTCCCCCCCCCCCCCCCCCCCCAAAATGACCCCCCCAAAATTGCCCCCCCCCCCCCCCTTTCCCCCCCCAAAAAAAAAAATGGTTAAAAAATGACAAAATTGAAAACCCCCCGGCCCTTTTGCCCAAAAAAACCCGGTTTTTTCAAACTGCCCAAAAATTGCCCCCCGCCCCTTTGTCGCAAAAATTTTAAAAATGCCCAAAAATTGCCCCCCCGGGCCCCTTTTGCCAAAAAATGGTTCACATAACCAAAAAATTGACCCCCACCCTTTTGCCCAAAAAGGGTTTAAAAATGCCAAATTGCACCATTGGCCCCTTTGCCCCCAAAAATGGTCAACATTTAAACCCCCGGCCCTTTTGTCAAAAATGGTTCAAAATGACCAAAATTGCCCCCGGCCTTTTGTCAAAAAAAGGCCCAAATTTGCCCCGGAACTTTTGCCCCAAAAATTGTTTAAAATTTACACCCGGGCCCCTTTTCCCCAAAAATGGCCCAAATTTGCCCCTTACCTGTTACCAAAAAAAAAAACCGGAGGGTTGAAAAAACCCGGATGGTTCAGAAAAAAAATGGACGGGGTTGAATTTTTTTCCCCAAAATGGCCAAAATTCCCACCGGCCCCTTTTTATCCCAAAAAATGGACTAAAATTTGGATCCGGGCCCCTTTTACCCCAAAAAGGCCCAAAATTTTCCCCCCGGCCCCCTTTTACCCCCAAAAGGGTTTCAAAATGACCAAAATTGCCCCCCTGCCCTTTTTACCCCAAAATGGCCCAAAATTTTGCACCTCTGATTTTTCCCCCAAAAAAAAAAGGGACGGAATGGGAAAAAAAAAAGGGACTGGAGAAAAAAAAAACCGGACTGGATTGGAAAAAAAAAAAAAACGGGGTTTAAAAAAAAACCGGACTGGATTCGAAAAAAAAAAGGTGGATTTGAAAAAAAACCGGAAAGGATTTAAAAAAATGGACTGGATTAAAAAAACCCGGAGGGATTGAAAAAAAAACGGGATGGATTTGTTTTAAAAATTTAACAGGGCCCCTTTTAGCCCAAAATGGCCAAATCCCCCCCCGGGCCCCTTTTGCCCCCAAAAATGGTTCAAAAGGACCAAAATTGCCCCCCAGCCCCTTTGGCCAAAAATTGGTTCAAAGGGCCCTTTTTGCCCCCCCGGCCCTTTTGCCCCAAAAATTTTTCAAAATCCCAAAATTGCCCCCCGGACCTTTTGGCCCAAAATTGATAAAAATTTCCCAAAATTGCACCCCGGACCCTTGTCCGAAATGGCCCAAATTTGCACCCCGGGCCCTTTTACCCCAAAAGGTCAAATTTTTAAACCCCCCGGCCCTTTTGGCCCCAAAAATGATTCAAAATGCCAAAATTGCACCCCCGGATTTTGGGGCCCAAAAAAGGGCCCCAAAAGTGCCCGGCCCCTTTTACCCCCTAAATGACCCAATTTTTAAACCCCCGGCCATTTTGCCCCCAAAAATGGTAAAAATTTGCCCCCCACCCCTTTTACCCCCAAAATGGCCAAATTTGCACCCCACCCTTTTGCCCCAAAAAATGGCCCCCAAAAAATTTGCCACCCCCCCTTTTGCCCCCAAAAAATGGCAAAATTTGCCCCCCCGGCCCCTTTTAGCCCAAAAATGGTCAAATTTAAACCCCTGGCCCTTTTAGCCCCAAAAATGCCAAAAATTGCACTCGCAGCCTTTTTGGGCCCCAAAAAAGGGTTTTGAACAGACCAAAATTTCCCCCCCCGGACCCCCGCCCCAAAAAAAGGGTTTCCAAATTTGACCCCCCCCTTTTCCCAAAAATTTTTCAAAATGACCAAAAGCCCCCCGGCCCTTTTTGGGCCCAAAAACTGGTTCAATTTGCACCCCCGGCCCTTTTTTGTCCCCAAAAATGGTTTTAAAAATTAAACCCCGGGCCCCTTTTTTTTTTAAACCCCAAAGGCCAAAATTTTCACCCTCTGAGGGAAAATGGACCAAATTTGCCCCCGGCCCTTTTCCCCCAAAAATGGTTAAAAATGACAAATTGCCCCCCCGGCCCTTTTTGGCCCCAAAAAATTGGTTCAAAATGCCAAAATTGCCCCCCCGGCCCCTTTTTACCCCAAAAGGGTCCTTTTTGAACCCCAGCCCTTTTGTCCCAAAAATGGTCCAAATTTGCCCCCCAGCCTTTTGCCCCAAAAAGGGTCAAAAAATTTGCACCCAAGGCCCTTTTCCCCCCAAAAAATGGTAAAAATTTGGACCCTGGTCCTTTTCCCCAAAAAAGGTTAAAATACAAAATTGCACCCCAGTCCTTTTGCCCAAAAAAATGGTCCAAATATGACCGGCCCTTTTTTCCCAAAAATGGTCAAAAATTTGCACCCCTGGCCTTTTACCCCAAAAGGGCCCAAAATTTACCCCCGGCCCCTTTTACCCCCAAATAGGGTTTTCAAATGCCCCAAAATTGCCCCCCTGGCCCTTTTTTCCCCAAAATGGTCCAAATTTGCCCCCCCGGCCCTTTTACCCCAATATGGTCAAAATGACCAAAATTGACCGGGCCCCTTTTTTACCCCCAAATGGCCAAATTTGCCCCTTGCCCTTTTAGCCCAAAAAACCCCCGGGGATGGATTTAAAAAAAAAAACGGAGGGTTTAAAAAAAAACACCCATGGATTCGAAAAAAACACGGATGGAGTTTAAAAAAAAACCTGGAGGGGTTTTGAAAAAACCCCCGGCGGTTTCGAAAAAAAAACGGGATGGAATGAAAAAAAACCCGGACTGGATTCGGGAAAAAAAACCCGGACTGGATTTGTTTTAAAAATTTACACCACGGCCCCTTTTAGCCAAAAAATGGTCCAAATTTGCACCCCCGGCCCTTTTGTCCAAAATGGTTTCCAAATTGGCCCCCCGGCCCCTTTTACCCCCAAAAGGGTTTTCAAAATTAAAAAAATTGCCCCCCCCAGTCCTTTGCCCCAAAAAGGTCCAAAAGCCCCCCCCCTTTTGTACAAAAATTGTCTAAATTTGCACCCCCTCCCCTTTGCCCAAAATGGTCCAAATTTACACCCCCCCCTTTTCCCCCAATAGGTTCAAAATGAAAAATTGCACCCTGGCCCTTTTTAGCCCCAAATGGTCCAAATTTGACCCCTGCCTTTTACCCCAAAAAAAAAACCCGGGACGGATTTAAAAAAAAAAGGGAGGGGTTTAAAAAAAAAAACCCGGACTGATTCGAAAAAAACACTGGAGGGGTTTAAAAAAAAAACCCTGGAGGGGAGTTAAAAAAAAAAACCGGAGGATTCAAAAAAAAAGGACTGGAGAGAAAAAAAAAACAAGGGTTTCGGGAAAAAAACCCGGACGGGTTTTGATTTAAATTACAACACTCCCCCTTTACCCCAAAATGGCCAAAATTTGCACCCCCCCCCCTTTGCCCCAAAAAATTGTTAAAAATTACCAAAATTGCCCCCCCAGATTTTTTGGCCCAAAAATGTTCAAAATGGTAAAATTTGCACCCCCGGCCCCTTTTTGCCCCAAAAATGGTTAAAAATGCCCAAAATTGCCCCCCGGCCCTTTTTCCCAAAAGGTTCAAAAGGGCCCAAAAAATTGCACCCTTTGTACCAAAATGGCCCCAATTTTGCCCCCCCGGCCCTTTTGCCCCAAAATGGCAAATTTTAACCCCCGACCTTTGGCCCAAAAAAGGGTTCAAAATGCCAAAAAATTGCACCCCCGGACCTTTTGCCCCAAAAAGGGTCCAAATTGGCCCCCCGGCCCCTTTTAGCCCTAAATGGTCCAAAATTTTAAAACCCCGGACAATTTGTCCCAAAAAGGGTCCAAATTTTGCTCCCCCACCTTTTTTCCCCCAAAAAAATGGTCCAAATTTGCCCCCCAGCCCCTTTGCCCCAAAAAAATTGTACAAATTTGCACACCCAGCCCTTTTGTCCAAAAATGGTCAAAATTTTTTCCCCCCCAGCCCTTTTGCCCCAAAAAATGGCAAAATTTGCCCCCACCCCTTTTGCCAAAAAAGGTCCAAATTGAACCCGGGCCTTTTTACCCCCCAAAATGACCAAAATTGCACTCCCAGCCCTTTTGGGCCCCAAAAAATTTTTAAACATGACAAAATTCCCCCCCCCGGCCCTTTGCCCAAAAAAGGGGCCAAATTTTGCCCCCCAGACCCTTTGTCCAAAAAGGGTCCAAATTTGCCCCCCCCGGGCCCCCCTTTTGCCCCCAAAAATTGTTCAATGACAAAATTGCACCCCGGACCTTTTGCCCCCAAAATGGTTCAAATGACCAAAATTGCCCCCGTCCCTTTTGTCACAAAAATTGTTAAAATGCCCAAAAAATTGCACCCCGGCCTTTTGCCCCAAAATTTTTTTTTAAAATGACCAAAATTGCCCCCCCTGCCTTTTTCCCCAAAAATGGTTAAAAATGACCAAAATTGCACCATCGGCCTTTTGGCTAAAAGGGTTTTCAAAGCCCAAAAATTTGGGCACCCCCGCCTTTTGTCCAAAAAGGGTTAAACTCCCAAAATTGCCCCCCGGCCCTTTGTCCAAAAAATGTTAAAAAATGCCAAAATTGCCCCTTTGGCCCCTTTGTCCCAAAAATTTGGGAAATTTCCCCCCCGCCCCTTTTGTCGCAAAAATTGTTAAAAATGACCAAAATTGCACCCGGGCCCTTTTGCCCCAAAAAGGGTTCAAAATAAAAATTTGCCCCCCACCCCCTTTGCCCCAAAAAATGGTTCAAAATGCCAGAATTGCCCCTTGGACCCTTTGTCCAAAATGGTCAACTTTTTCCCCCCGCCCCTTTGTCCCAAAAACGGTTCAAAAGCCCAAAAATTGCCCCCCCGGCCCGTTTGTCCCAAAATGGTAAAATTTGCACCTGGCCCCTTTTCACCCAAATGGTCAAATTTTAACCCCCCCCCCTTTTTGCCCCCAAAAAAGGGTTCAAAATGCCCCAAAATTGCAGCCGGACCTTTTTTTCCCAAAAAAAAGGTTTAAAATTTCCCAAAAATTGCCCCCCCAGATTTTTGGCCCAAAAAGGTTAAAAAATGGTCCAAATTTGACCCGGGCCCCTTTTGCCCCAAAAAATTTTTCAAAATGCCCAAATTTTTTTTGCCCCCCGGCCCGTTTGTCAAAAAAAATGGTTTCAAAATGACCAAAATTGAACCCCCGGCCTTTTGTCACAAAAAGGTCCAAATTTGCCCCCCGGAATTTTTGGGGCCCCAAAAATTTTTTAAAAATTTACCCCCTCCCCTTTTAGCCAAAATTGTCCAAAATTGCCCCCTCTGACCTGTTAGAAAAAAAAAACCCGGGACTGGAGTTAAAAAAAAAGGGATGGATTCGAAAAAAAAACTGGTTTTTAAACCCCCGGCCCTTTTACCCCAAAAATTGTTAAAAAGGGTTTCCCTTGGGCAACTCTGGTCGTATGTACATGTTGTGGGCTTGGTAGTGGCTCAGTCTTTCTTCTCTGGTGCGCGGGGCCCGGGGCTTCTCTGGGGGTGGGGTAGCGGGGCTCTCTCTCGGTGGGGGGGGCCGGGTGGCTCCTTCTGGTGGTGCTGGGGCAGGGGCCGCTTTGGGGGTGCGGGCAGCGTGCTTCTGGTGGTGCGGGGCAGTTGGTTCTTCTGGTTTCCCCAGCACACTCTCATTCTTTGTCCTGTAAACTCTCCCCCTCAGTTTTTTTTTCCAAGCGCAGTCTCTCAATCTCTCTCTTGAAAAAGGACCTCCCCGGGGGGGCCCCCCAAAAAACTTTTTTTCTTTTCCTTT